>CM056203.1:77746772-77764272 GCA_029692085.1 Gymnothorax javanicus
ATAAAATCATATCAGCACTGAGTCGCTAGAATTTCTACTGAATTTGTGCTATGCATACAAACGATACCTCAAATTAAAGAGGAAATTCCACACAATTCAACGATATACACCCTGTCATTTGAAACTGACACCACACTCAAAGAACAGCAGACATACATTTTACAGTCTACAGAGATGAACAAAAAAATGTTTTACCTTTGATACTTTGTAATAAAAAATTGTTTGAGGGTAAATCCACACTTGCTATAGTAAACTGAATGTGTCCGTGTTATAACAAAACTAGATCTTCCAGTTTCCATGCATGTTTTTCTTCTCGAGCGTTGCTTCAAAGATCTCAGTTCCTCAGCATTCAGCTTGCTTGAAATATATTTTCCTCTCTTTGATCGGCTTGTGATGTTGTCAGTAAGACTTTGCCGCTAGCCATTTGATTCTATGGGCTCTGACGTTTACAACGAGCCCTAAAGCACATTAATCGCACAAACCTAGCCTGAGCTAGAACCTTGCGTTCCCAGTGCATGAAACCGAGTCCATGGGCCATTCGAATGTACTTAAATAGCGCGACAATATAAACGCTTAACAGGTTTGTTTGTGGTATTTTCCGTATAATTATCTGCTAAATATTTAACCGTCGTTTACAAAGTTGTTTTCTGACAAAAAAACGTGTGAATACTGAGGGCACCTCAGTACAAACAATTAATATTGAGGGCACAACTGTACAAACAAAGTGAGTGACTTGTTTTCTTGACTCATTCTTTATACAGGCCATTTGACAACAGTATCTTCAGTAAACTGCTGTAGCCTAATGGGTAGGGTGTAGTTCTGCAATGCAGGTGTTCTGGGTTTGAGTCCCTAGTCAGGTGAGGTTTTAGTAAGCCAACAGTAGCTTTTTTTCTTGTATAAATAATTGTTGGGGTTTTTATTCTTTTACTTTTATTTCCCCATTTTTTTAACCTTTTTTGTATTCATAATCTTATTAATTTGCTTTTTTTAAAAATAAATCTGTCCGGTGGAGCCAAACTTCACTTTCTTTGTATTTATTGTCTTTGAATGGCAAATTGTATAGGCTATAGGACTGGCAGAAATAATAATTTAAAAAATATTCATAAATTCTAAAAATTAAAACTGGTAATATTTGGGTGGAATGTATGCCTGTAGTGACATGTAAGTGAAATTAGATGAGTTTAACAGTTCAATATCTGAGAAATCTGATTTGGCACACAAGGTACCTGAATTGCCAATTTGGAGAACCCACCTAGACATTCCTCTCTAATTTTGTTCTGATTTACTTGATTAGAACAAACTTTGGCACAGATAATGGTGAGATTCTGTGCTGTAAATTTTTAGAGGTTTCAGACTGCAACTAAATAAGTTCACAAGGGATAGAAGTAAAACTTTGTTTGGTGTAAAATAAGATCTTTGATTTATACTGTGTTCCATCTTCCTTTACTCTGACTCAGTGACATTTATACTGATTTTTACACCACAACAATCTGAAAGTAATTCCACTACAAAAAAAGAAATACAATATTTGATAGAATATTTGAATCTTTTTATTTCTGTATTTTGTAAGTATACTTGGGCCTCTTGAGTACAGTAGTGCTAATCAGTAACTGCCTCAAGAAGGATGGCACATTTAAATGACAAACTTCCACGACATATGTGAAGTAGAGGCTCTCTAATTAGCCAGTTTACTCAGGCAAACATTACATTTTTTTGCCAGATATCCAATTCCTAGCACACATAATGTGGAATAATTAAAGGTGCTTTGGGCAGGTTCTTAATAAGTATTAATCACTGTCTATTGCTGATGTGTGAGTGGATGGTCACGTACCTTTAAGAATGAGACCTTTCCCGCCTGACTTTCTCAGTTTCCTATGAAAGCATTTAGACTGATTTTAAGTAGACGTAATGGGGAGGATTTTTCTCAAAAATCCAAAGGAAGTGACATTTATGCATGCTCCTGAGTGCCTAGCCTGCCTCGAATGTTAGCTTAGAAATAGAGTCCGCTATCATCGATAAATGACTGGTGATAGTAACCATTGGATAAACAATGGTTAGCTCTAATTATGCTGCAAGGTAAACCACAATGATACTTGAAATTATGAAAACACAAACAATGTTCCAGGACACAGCCAAAAAAGTTTTCTTCTCTATAATTCTTATGCTATTTTATATATTTTATGCACATTGTCTCCAGTCTAATGATGCTCATCTCACTCCTCACCTGTTTAGAACTCATGTTAGTTTAACATTAAGTGACAGTTGTCTCAACCAACTGCCAGACCCATTCAGTACCTTGATGTTAGTCGACAATTTAGAAGATGGCTAGCTAGGTAAGGCCAATATATAAATGCATTCGATAACAAGAATGGATTACGTCAAAGACACTAGCCTATATTGGGCTAGCTAACAATATTATGCTTTATAAATCCAATTTCAAAAAACATAACGTTGGTCAAACCATGACAACATTGTAACTTTACATCACTAGTGTGTAGCAGTTTTCTCAGTCTGTCACCACAATTTAAACTAAGGCGGATTAATAAACACATTGATAAATCGATATTTTATGACTGTTTATTAGTGAAAGGTGAGTGTAGGTGAAAGAGGGAAAAGTGAAGAATGAAGAGAGGATGCTTATATGTATTTTAATGATTTAGAGGGAAATAATGTGCATTTGCTTATTGGACATTGATAAAAAAGAAAAAGTCTTTGGATCTCTGTTTGATAAAGTAAAAGTATTAATCCACAAATGAGCTAAGTCAATTCAAGCAGCGAATTTACAACTATCAAAAAGGAGTAGGGGAGACTGGGGTCCAATGAGCCGTGGGGACCAATGAGCCATATCACTATTTTGCGATCAATTGATGCCAAAGGTTTTTAAAATAGGCAAAATAGTGATATGGCTCATTTATACCCATGACTTATCAGTCAATGGTCAAATATTTTGCCTATTTTAAGCAGCTCTGTCATCGATTGATCACAAAATAGTGATATGGCTCATTGGTCCCCATGGCTCATCGGACCCCAGTCTCCCCTATATAGTATTGCTCAATGAAAGTATATTTTTTGAGGAAAACAATGATGAGTGAAAAGCAAATAAATCAGACAGCTTTCAGAGGACTTATGTTTATGGATGTCCAACAGCCTTTCCTCATTCAGCTTTTACCCCCTTTTAAACAAGAAACTACAACAACGCATCCAGCGATTTAAACAGAAAATAAAACAGGAAGGCTGGTGGCAGCAACGGTGCAGGTGACAGTGGATAGCGTCAGTACTGCGCACGAGCCTACTTCTTTGCATCAGGCACAATGTAAGTGCCTGATGCTACAAACTACCTGTCACAGTCAGTCTTTCGCTTGAATGCAAGCAACATATGCTGATTGCAGTTCACTTAATGGCTACTAGAGTCAGTATCAACAAGGCATTTCTGAAAGAAGCACAGTGCACCTTCAAGTCAAAAAAAATCTACTTTTATCTGCAACTGCCTATACTCTGGTTTGACTCTAAAGAATGCACGGAAGCTCGGCTCAATATTTTCTTTCCAAGGATCTTGGTTGTATTCATTTCCGTAACGGTAAAATTGTACTGCAGTCATAAAATATCCCGTTTATTTTTCATTGCACGTTTTTTTTTTTCATCATACATTTCCACTGTGCATTAGTCCATTTCAGCAGAACTCAAGTCCAGAGAAGAAGTCTGCATTTCTGAACATTTTTGACATATGGCTTGCTTGGTGCATAGTATTGTCAGCAGTTGCATTTGTGGCAATGTTTGGTGTTTATTGGCTTTCCCAGCTTCCGTGGTTATACCAGTGTTGGTTTTCAATGCAGTATCACCTGAGATATCAAAGATCAGGGGCTCTAAGTATTCACTTTCAACCTCATCCTTTACCAAAAGAATCCTCCACATTCCCTGAATCTGTTAATTGTATTATGCTCAGGAGACTGAGTTGTTTTGTTGTTTTTATCTTATCTTTGAATGGTTGGCATAGTGCATCATGTAGTTTATCACAAAGTGGCAAGCCTCTTCCAAACGGTGCTTGTAAACAACTGGGCCTTTACTGAATGCTCTTTTTATATTCACGCATGATGGCATTGCCTGTTCAACACCTTTACACTTGTTTTTTCTAGCGTGTCAGCGCTTCCTGAGTCTTATATTGCTCCTGTGCAAACCTTTTCATTTTGACAAGCATCATTCAGAAAAAGCATGTATTTCCAAATTTCATAATAAATAAAATTGATTTGAAGAGATGTTATATAATTTGTCTGCTTTCAATTCACAAACAGAAAGCAGTGATTTGTAAATTATGTTTGAGCTGTATTATATTGAAAACAATACAACTGCACATTATTTGATGTATCACCGCTTGATTTTTTTTTAATTGACTTTTCAAATTAAATACATATCAAAAAACCATTGGAACGGCAAAATATTTACAACTTTGAAATGTTGCCATTCCTTTTCACAGCCCTGGAAAAATGTTTAGGGACTAAAGACACGATATGATTAAGTGTTTGAAGTATAAATTGTCCAGTTCTTCCAGCAAATAAGCATCAAGTTGTGTAACAATATTGTTGCATTTTGTATATCGAAATGTGCCAGGTATTCTCTATTAGGGATAAGTCAGGTCTGCAGACAGGCCAGCTCAGCACCCGTATCTTCGTCTTCTGGAACCATGCCTTCAGAATGCATGCAGAATGTATTTTGTTGTGATGCTGAATTAAGCAAAGGTGTCCCTGAAAAATATTTCCCTTCTTGGAGGTAACACATGCTGCTCCAAAATCTCAGTGTGTTTTTCAGCATTAATGGTGCCCTCACAGAAGGGCAAGTTGCACTTACCAAGGGCGCTGACACAACTCTATATTTGACAGAGCACAGCTTTAGGACTTGTTGTTGGTACAGTCTCCATGGTCTTTCTTCTTTGGTCCTGAGGACACAGCATCCATTTCTTTCCAAAAAAGACCTGAAATGCTGCTTTGTCTGACTACAACACACATTTCCACTGAGTCATGGTCTATCACAGGTTTCTCCAAGCCCACAGAAGTCAATGGCGCTTCTGAACAGTGTTAACATAAGGCTTTGTTTCAGCACCGTAAATTTTTAACCGGAAATTGTGAATATAGCTACATATTGTTGTACTTGACAAAGGTTTGCCAAAGTAAACCTGAACCAACATGGTTATATCACATAAAGATATATAATGGCTCTTGGCTCATCACAATATTATCAAATTTTTAATCTCTTTATTAGTTCTAAATTGCCCTGATCCCAACTTTTTTGGAATTTACTGCGGGCCTGAATGCCAGGAATGGAAATACAAATGAAATGAAGCCTATCAAACTTCTCACATTAGCTAACAGCAATCAGAACCTAATTAGTCATTATCTGACCACTTTAGTTCTCAGGGGCTTAATTATGATAGAGAGATGTTTTCTGTCAAGACTGCCCTCTCATCTCTGTTCGTTGGGTGCAAATGTTCACTATTCCAGGGTTGAACATAGCATTTTTGCAGTCGTTTTCTCTGTTTCTTGTTTTTAATTAGCATTTTATGCTTCAAATGTGCCTTTTATCTACGGCACCACGAATATGGAAAACAAAGATAAACATCGAACGTCAAATTTAAATAAATAAAAAATCTAGGGTTTCAAATACTTTCGTACAGTAATGTACATATTAAGAACAAGTTTACTAAAAGTGCGCCCTTCTATCTAATGTCTTGGGTTCCATCTTAACAGTAAGCCTCCTGAATCCCTATTTGAGATTCCTCAGAGGGAGATGGAGTGAGATCGCGCTGGTTCTGTGTTCAGTGTCTGGCAGTATGAGGAAAGCATGGTGGCAGCATCATCTGCACAATGTTTGTTTTCCTCGGCGAGCGCCTGCTTGTCAGACATAAGCTCACTCTCGTGGTCTCTGTTTATTCACAGTCAGGCTTTTTGGGCTGTTATCAGCCAAATGAACCATGGATATGTTCTCGTTTAAAAATACATCCATCATTGATTGTCTTTTTTTGGGTGGGTTGTTTATTTTGTGTAAACACGACAAAGGCAATGAAAACCTTTTGACTTCATTAATTCTTCATAAAAAACTCTATTTGGTCTTGGGACTGAATGTTTGGAGATGAATCCTGAAATTTAAAAACTTCAGCCTCAAATGAAGTCAGTGTATGAAAACATGAGGATATATTTCATGTCTGTCAACTCAAAATCCTCTCAGTGGCGAAGAATCCTGCCTGCGCAAACACACACACACAAGAACACATATAAACATGGTGACTCACAAAATCAAACACCCTGCCATTCAATAATAAATTTGACTGGCTTTGTTTGCTCTTGCGTCGGGAAAAACAATACAGACATTATCCGGTCCTGAATTTGTAACTTTAAAGAAATACTCCCACGGTGCCTTTTTTGTCACACTTATGGCATTCTGTTATTCAAAGACAAAGTGAAATCTAAAGATGATCCATTCAAATGTTGTGTATTATTCGATCAGTTTTCATTTGCGCAGACTCTGCTACTGCCACTTGGACAGCTCTGGACATAAGCGGTTGTTGCCTTCTGGAGATTTTAGGTATGGACAGAATGTTTATCCATAGATTACCCTCTGCCTGTTATGAATGGCAGACCCCAGTGTGGATCAGTAACAGGCTTTTATAGTCTTGACACAAATACAAACCAATCACAGGTACAAAACAGCAGCAAGATGCATTACCATGAACAAAGTGCTCAACAGAAAGATTATTTTATGACACTGGTACCTGTCTGCCGACCTTTCAAAACCACAGCTAACATTTTACAAAGTAAGCGTATCTGTATGGAAGGCACTAAATGACATGGAAACTGCACAAGGAAGGATTCACTTCTTAATGTTATGTATCGTGGCATGATATTACATGTAAGTTATATTTAAAATGCACTTGATTTATCAGCTGATGTAACCCCAGTAAGTGCACCATGTTTTTTTTTTTTTTTTTTTCTGTTTTAGTACTCGGTTCAATGATTATTATGTTTCATAATTATAATGTTTTATCATTATTATTTTGTATTCCTGTGATATGCAGCTTTGAATAATATACTTAGAATTCTCAACATTGTCAGAATGATTTTTTTTCATCAAGGACCATATTGGGATTGTGTTTTTAGTAACAGATGTATTTGACTGTCTGAAACAATGTTTCATGCAGTTTGTGCATATGCCTCGAAAATAAAATCCGGTCCAATCCAGTACTGTCTCAGTCATTCAGTTTAGGAAAATGCACATTGCATTCTGGCCATCATGTGCCCTTCACTTTTAATGTTTGCTGTCTGGGCTTCTCTCTCAGGGCAATTCATTGAGCTGATTAATTGTTCCAATCAGAAAAATGGGCTGAGTGGTCCATTACCATATGATCTACCTCGAGCCAACTGAGTGAAATGATCTGGCATTGGTACATTAACATGACACGCCACGGCTGTCTGTCTTTTGCAGTTACAGTAGCTACATAAACTGATTTGCTCAGACCTGAACATTCAATTTAAAAATTTAAACAAGAGTGCAGCCGGTAAGCATTTGGACTGTGAGCCAGTCCGTATACCATTTGGCTCCGCACTTACTTCAGCATGATAGATTGAATTTTGGCATGAATACAGGCTGTTAGCTTTAATTTGTGGGTATTTGCTTTGAATCCATATTGTATGAGTCATCCAGAAATGTCCACCCTTTTTATAATCACCCTGTCCTAATACTTACAGACAGCAGAGTATATCTGTACTTTTTTGATACAACCAACTGCCAGAGAATCATTTTCATTCATGTATGACCTGGTTTGCTGAAAAATGTCTTTGCCGAATAAGTGCATTTTTTAAACAATGGTCTGCTTAATTTAAAGCGTTCCAAGTAGATTGCATCATAATCTAGAAACATCCGTAATCCCAACTCAATAGACCGCATTCTATCAAAGCAGGAATACACAACGCAGTACACAAGTAAACTGGAAAACTTTGATAAGCTCAAGTTACCAAAGCACCGTACGCCTTTATGATAATCTGCTGGAAACAGGGATCTGGGAACAGTGCGAGCAATCAATGTAAGCAACTGAACTATCATTTCTCACAAAGGGGAGAAGAAGAGACTGCCTTGCAGCCACATCAGCGCCAAACAAAAACATTTTGTAAAATATTTTATGAATCCACGTGCGCTCAAAGAGGAAGAAAGAAAATTCAGCATCCTCTCAATACATCACACTTTATTGCACTAAACTATAAGGAATAATGTTAAGTGAGTCACATTTGTGGCTTAAGGTTGCAAGAATCACAGCATAGAGCTAAAACACTCCGTCTAATTAAAGCGCACACTGAAAAAATGCTAAGACAATGTGACATTGCAATGGGACTGCTTTTCATGCAAAGGATAGACAGCATTACTAAACAGTAGCTATAAACATGTCAACTCGACGGGTCAATTTCTGAATAATGGCTCGGTTCATTAGTGGAAACAGTTCCCTGGATACAATAAAATTGCATGAGACTGCTTTTTTTAGTTCAGAATTGATTACACACTCTGTAGATTATGAGATGCTGACAATTACAACACAGTAGCAACCTTGTGATAAAACTCAAAATGAACACCCTGCTAAAATGATCCTGCTCTCATATCTGGATTAAATTAAGGATCATACCAAGAAAAACAAAATCAAAAATCAGGAAATAAATTACATGTGCACAACAATACAAACAACATTGATGAAAGCCACATCTCAAATTTGGTTAGTCGCAAAATATGTGTGCCTGATAGTCCAGACGCATGCCGAGTCAACTAAAAATTCTCTGTTGGTTGTGTGATCTTGTCTGAAACCAGGCAACCTCCACGTTGTGCTATTGTCTGATCAAACTCTCCAGCCAGCCTAGAAATGGCTGACTGGAACACGGGATAACTGCCAGCTTCCGAGAGAAGAGAGCAAAAGGGAAAAGTAGTTCCCGTCTCCTTGGAATTACCATCCTGAGAAAGTGCTAGAAAAGTGGAAACATGGTACAGGAGACAGGGAGGGACAGGATTAGAAATATCGACCAAAGCGCTTCATGTAGCCTCCCTTACAAGTGTCTACTAACGACAAACTGTCTGCTGAAGCACCTGCCACTGTCCTCACTGATACTGCAGGCGTCAAGTCCGTTGACAATCTTCCCCACATCCCTTTTTGGCGGCCAAGAAGGGCAGCCATGAGACTCGAGCTCCTTTCGGTTCTCCCCGTGGCCATCCTCAGCTGCCATCTCCTTCTCCTCATCTTCCTCTTCCTCCTCAACTATGGAGCAGAGGCCGGTCACCCCGCAGGACCCCTCTGAGGGCGGCTGGTAGTGGCACTGCCCATTGAGCAGCCGCCGAAGCGGCGTGAGGGGCACGGCGTCCCCGCCGAGCGCCTCCTGCTGGCAGTGGCGAAAATCGCTCTGCCGCTTCAGCCGCTTGAACTCGCTGAAGGCCGAGGCGGAGGTCTGGTAGAGGCTGAGGGCCATGGCTCGCGCCTTCTCCGCCCGGTTCACCAAAACGGCGTGGCAGCGCAGCACCACTGCTTTGTTCTTGATCTGGTGGCGATAGACCCAGGCGAAGATCTTGGGCCGGTGGGGGTCAGCGGCGCAGTAGGTGATGCGGTGAAGGAAGAAGAGCTGGCCCGGTTTCTTGCCGCCCTCCGAACTCAAGCGAATGCCCTGGGCGCTTACCGTCAGCTTCATCTTGGTGCTCTGGCTGCCGTAGTCGCTGCGGCTCCAGATCTTGGCCACCGCCTCCTCTGTGCAGCCCTCGCCCTTGGCCATCAGGGTGACGGCGTTGCCCAGGTATCGCACGCTGTAGGTGGGCTCCTCCTTGTTGAGCTCCACCTTCTGCCGCTTGGTGCGGAAGATGCCGCCTAGACGCTGGAGGGGCCAGTCCGGCAGCAGGTCAGGGCAGGAGCGCACCAGCGAGGAGAGGATGCTGTGGTAGCTCAGGCCCACGCTCAGGCTCTTGGGTTTCCCCGGAGCCTCGTTCTCAACGAGGACAAACTTACTCCTTCTCCAAGGAAGCATGGCCGGAACATGCAGGAGGGAAGGAGTCCCGCGGCTGACCCAGGTTCAGAATGCAGCTGAAGCAGAGAAAGAGGGAGTGAATGAGACGGCGAGCGGAGTCTGACTGACATAAAGGAAAAGCAGCTCCAGCAAACTCCGAGGCGAGAGCGAGAGTGAGATCGGAGAGCTCCAGCCAGCTGGTTCGCTCCTCTCCCTCGCTGACTCGCCCGTTTACTCAATCGCCCCTCCTCTTCTCCTCCTCCTCTCCCGCCTGCGAAACGCAGCCCAGCTCTCTGCTCCGGAATCTTCCTCTTAACTCCTTCATCCCTCTCGTCCTGACAGCTGCTCTGTAATTCTCGGCGATCCCGCTCAGGTTTTTAAAAATAGCGATCCTCTCCCCTCTGTATAAGGCACAAAGGATGGAGCTGCACCTGAGGGGGGGAACTGATTCTTCATATCGCCGACGCATCAGCGGAGTCAGACAGTGATACTTTTTAAAAAAAAATTATTTAGTTTTTTTGGAGGGGGTAAGGATGAAAGCTGTGTTATAAAATCCACCATCAGCCATCACCATGGATACGGAACAATACCTCGTCAATAACGAGCTACGCAAGCCCTCACGTCCGCCAAAGCTCCCACCGGAGCAAGTTCTGCCTGATGCCGAACGCTTAAAAAAAAAAAAAAAAAAACTTTTCACGGAGGCCAGTCTTTTTCGCCTTAATTCTTTAAGTGAGAAAGTACAGTCATTAAATTTCAGAAGTGCCACCACAGCTAACTGCGGTCGGAACAGCTTCCTCAGCTGTAATGGCTTTTAAAGTATGCTCACCGCCCCCACCTAAGTGATGATATTATATAACACCAGAATCAGTCATTTGGCTTTCCCTGAGAGGGGAAATTCACACTGTAAAACAACTCTTCGCCTCTTTCACAATGCGTCTATGAATCACCTTTAAATTCGCCTTCTTCTGTCTGCATTCTTTTTGTGTTAATGTAGTCATAAATAAGAGCCGGTCCATTACTTAGCAGAAAATTTAAGAGTCCATTCAGACTGTGATTATTTGCATTCCTTGCATTCATATTTAATGTTGGCATAAATATTATTCACTGCTCAGCCTAACACTGTAGTTGTATCTCATTAAATTGACATAAAGTTGTGAATATATGGCCGTATTTGTGGTGTGCAGTGGTTCAGATAGTTTACTGGAACGTTGCATGTTCTCAGATCCCGCCCTGAGGTTCTGTGAAATTAAAGTTCTGATTGTGTGTCTCAAACATTGCAGTGCTAGAGAAGCCGCTCACAGTTTCATGTGGTCGCATTATGAAATGCATTTATTGCCTCCTGTAATATCAGTTCATTTCATTAATTGAATGAGCAGAATATCTGACTGCTATCAAATACATTATTACTTGTGCTTAGCACATCTGTGATTATTCCAAATAACTGTGTGTACGCATTTGCCTTGCTGTCACATCAAGCTGTAGGCTGCTGAAATTTACACATTTTCTACATTCCAGATGGTGGTCCTCTACCCTCAACTTAGCAATTCTTTTGCATTTAACCCTTAGATAAAATTCACGCTGAGAGGCTGCCAAAGCATTCATTGAATGCATGATTGTTCGCTTCAGTAAGGTTGGGAGAGGAAGCAACTCCAATAATGGAGATGATTTCTCCAGCCCAGCAAACAAAAAAGGCTATATTAACACAAAAATGGTACTTTATGGGGGGTAAGTACTCCACTGAGTAGTTAAGTTTCATTTGAGCACAATTTGTGACCTCTCCCATGATTCATACTGCATTCTTCGGGCTCCCGAGACATGAAGCCTGTGTCTGTCTGAGACGTTCGAAAAAGGTCCAGAACTTTGGAGGAAATCCGAGGGAATGTCAATGATTTGAGGAAGTCATTTTCTTGCTTCACTGCTTCAAATTGACTGTTACTGGCCAGGCTTTACTAAGATTGATGGCAACATTTTAATATTGACTTATCTGTATTGACAGAAACAGCTGTAATGGGGAATAATCAGTGCAAAAAGTGCAGGAAGATGTTAGTTTACCCACTGAGACATACCACATCTTTTGCTGGTCTCCATTTCACATCCTGCTCTGGGTGCTCCTTATATACCCTTATCATTAACCCTCTGAGCACTATAGACATCTATAGTTCCCCAATTATGAAAGATATTAAGGGGAGCTCTTTTAAACAAGTTGCCACATGATACATTTTCTGCAGCTCAGGATAATCACATTTTTAATTCCTTGAAAATGTATTCAGCGCTGTAAGAGTTAATATGTCATCTGACAATGACTCATAAAAAGGTAATTATAGCTGAATGAATAAGTAATAATGAAAAATAGTGTAAAGGTCTGGAATGATGAAAATTTAAATAGTTGCTGCCTAACTTCTCCAGACGAGCTAAGGGAAAATTAATTTGCTTTCTTTAAAATATTAAACAATTTTTCTGTTGATATGGTTGTTGTGCAAATTTAATACTGGAGCTGTATTTATCTAAGGCAAGCAAAGTAGAGTGAATTTTCATTTGAGCAACCAGTGTACAGTGAAAGTTCTCAGATAGCCGTTTGTCGTTTACAACCATCAACAATAAACTGATAGCATTATACACACTCGCACAGTGATGCTTCCAATTAGAATTTCCACTTGATTTGTGCTCCTGATATAGATGCACAATGTACAGACATGAATGTCCATTATGAATAGGCATTGCACGGCAAAACTGGAACCTGAACACTAAAGTATTTTTTTCACTCCATCCAGAGAGAGCCATCACAGGCGAGATTCGGGGCTCAGTCCATTGAACAGCCAACTCAAGCTAATTAAACTCCCACGTGAGGTTGGGCAGTTTGATCCGCGCCAAAGCACTTTCTACTCCATGATCTCTTCACAATTTGTAACCCTCTCTGCCTCCCACTCCCACGTCCGAGAAAACAAAAAAGACCGTCTGCCTGCCTCTGCTGTCTGCTTTCTGAGAGAGAACCTTCAGACTTTGAAAATTCAGGGCTTCTCTTACTGACAAATCAGAATTGAAGGCCTTATAAAAAGAGGGAACCTTTGGAATAGGCACCGGCTTTTCATTGTCAACACTCACATTATGTTAAAATTATTAAAGATGCAGCCATTATTTTAATCATGTCAGAGTACTCAAAGCTATTTTGCACCAGCAATGGCACTAGTGCCAATTTGTTCGCAATGACTGTGGTCACCAGAAATGGGGCACCAAGTATAAATGGTTATTTTATTTAAGTTGAAACCAAATTGTATAAAATGGCCATGAAAAAACAAGATTTTGCAGTTTAACCACATATGAGACCTTTCACTCGATAATTTGAATTTGGCTGTGTGCTCCAGAAAAAAAGTCTTTGAGCTTTTCATTTTGTGTCATTGCTAATGGAAACACATGATGGTAAGATTATTCACAACGGCATATTTATCGCCTTAGCCCAGTTTGGTATTTTCATGCTCTGTCATATATGCATTTGCGACACAATGGGTTGAACTGCCCCAAAGGGGGTGTGTCAATGAGTAAAGCTGGCGCTGAGCAATTTTAGTGTCAAAGGCCTCCTTTGTGTTTTGACTCACCCAGATCACCATTAAATGTCAATGCTATGGCTCTATGGTAGTTTCATGGAAATTTATTTCAGTGTGTGGTGTTGTTCGCTCATACATTGTGCATCTCATTTTCTTTCCCATCTTTATTTTCACTGTCGTAATGCCAGCTACCATACAGTATAAGGGGAGGGTGAAGGGATATTTTTACTCATAAACATTTTACAGATAATTAACTCCTAGTCTTGCTCTTGTTTACCATGAGTGCCGTTTTGGATGTAGTCTAAATGGCTCACATTCATGCATTCATGCTAGTTTTTGCTTTTCTCTTCATGTCACAATTTATTGAACCGCTGACTACATTAGAGTGTCGTTCTTGAGGGAATTAAGGAGGCAGCAATCACTATGGTGTTTTTTCTTCACTTGATGAAATTGCCAGTTTGCAATGATGTTAAAGCTCTAGTTTTAAAGAAAATGACAGTGGCTGATCGATTGGCCTGAATGGAACTAAACGCCGACAATACCCGCAAGGAATTCGTTTGTCTTAGACCAACTCTTTCGACAACATGGCCACAGTTGCGATATCACCTCCTGTCATAAAATTATCGGAATGGAGTTAGACACATCCAAGTTTGATCTGCGATACCTTTAGCACATGCGTTTGCTAACTGCATTTATATCGTCAAAGTAGGGCCCTTTGACAAAATGTACTTATTCCTGACCCCATAACACAAAATGTATAATCCTGTCCAGTCATCCTATAGAGTAATGTATTTTACATATATATTGTGGAAGTGTATTTCAACTACAAAGTTGTAGTTTCTTTGTCTCGCTGGAGGTTCCATAATGAGCAGAATATGAATACGAATATTAATATTTATTGCCAATTATCTTCACACAAGTAAAAACATAGGAGCATTGCCCGTGTGGGGGTTAAGACTTACCACATACATATACTGACCAAAAAACAAAACGCAATTATGTAATCCGGTCCCAAATTTCGACAAACCCATTGAGAAAAATGCTTTTGCTATGAGTTATTTTTGGAGGTGAGTACTTCTACCATACAAATTTTCGCGGTCACAGCGCATATTCAGGAGCTGCCATTCGTCCGGAACCAAACAATCAGCAGTGCTTGGGTTCGAGTACTACCATTGTCCTAACACTCCCATTTTTTGCTTTGAGTTCCTCGTGGACACCGGGGCCTAAAAAAATCCAATCAAAAATGAGTAAAAATCAGACGGATAATAATGCCACAACTAACGGAAGTTCAACGAGGACGCGCGATTGGGATGCTACAGGCCGGAAATCGGGTAGATAGAGTTGCCCGCCAATTCGGTGTGCATTCTGCGACAATTAGTTGCCTCAGAACCAGGTTTAATGCCACTGGACACACGGCTGATCGCCCCAGATCCAGTAGGCCACGTGTTACGACTCCAGCGTCTGACCGTCGTATCACGACCGACCGTCTGCTACACACCGAACCAACCTTCATTTTGTTGAAGGAAACCTCAATGCCGTTCGTTACCGCGATGAAATTCTCTGTCCAGTTGTCCTTCCGTTTGTCCGACATCACCGACTGACTTTCCAACAGGACAATGCGCGTCCGCCCGTGGCACGTATCTGTATGGAGTTTCTTCGGGCCGAAAATGTGCAAATCCTTCCCTGGCCAGCGTTTTCTCCGGATCTTTCACCTATAGAACACTTGTGGGACATTCTGGATAGAGCGATCCGGAGACGTCAACCACTGCCAGCTACAGTACGTCAGCTAAGACAAGCACTGACCGAAGACATCTGGTGATGTCTATGAAACGCAGGTGTACCATCGTACGCGACGCTAATGGGGGACATACGAGATACCGATAGTGTCATTTGTGTTTTGTAATGCCGAACTTCACCTTGTTAAATAAAAGCCAACATGACGGTATTCCAACCAGATTTTCTATTATATCTATTGTCTGAGATTCCCTCTTCCATTTGATACCAATGAAGTGTTCATTAATAACAGTTAAACTCGATAAAATCAAGAAATAGAAAATTGCGTTTCTTTTTTTGGTCAGTATATAAACTTCACAATACTAGCTGAGCAAAATAAGATCAGACGCTGAACTGACCTGAAAATGCAGCACGTAACAGTTAAACTTCAAACACATACCACACCGTATCCCAACTCCCGCCCTTACCCTCAACCAGACCCCCATTTCACCTCCTTCCCACCTCATCCTCCTCCTCTCCACTCCACTCCACACCCACACATCCATACACCCAGTTGTCCTTTCTCCTTCCCCAGCCCCTGAATCACAAGTCAGGGAGACAATAAGAACAGTGACATAAGAGAATTGGATTAAAATCAATTGCATTATCGGGGGAAAAGCCCATTAATTAAGTGGCCGCACTCTCCCCTTCTCTTTCCACATCAAAACGCTTACTTGAATGCTGAGGTGGACGTATTCATCTTTGCTATTTACAGCCTTCATTTTATATTTTATTTCGTCCAGTACACTTGCCCACATTTTTCTGTACCTTCACCCACTTTTGGCAGCACTAATGTGATTTTCCTCGCTGTCCACCAGTGTGTGCTTATCTGATCCACTGTATCCAGCATGAAGGGGCCAGAAGAAAGGGTGCGTGTAATATTAGGTTGATTTATAGCTTATGCTGCTCAGAACAGTGGTGCTCGCGTAGAGAGAAAAAAAAACGAGTCAGGGAAGATGAGAGCGTACACAGCATAATTCTTCACTCAGCTCCTTGTCACGTCAAGCCTCCTTCTTGGAACTTATCCTGGAAAAAAGAACATATTCCCAGGAGCTGTCTTTTTGTCCTTACAGGGAGATGTCATGTAAAAAGTAGACAAATCCATCAAGGATGACATGGGAAAAGCATTAGGCACAATTAAGTCTCCTTGACAAGGAAATAATTCCATCCTGTATCTTTAACGTTAATGTCCCAATTATTTGTCTCACGATGCATCTTAGATTTCAGCACCATTAACCACTCTGTGTTTTAATGGCTTCGGGGCATGCATGTTGCGACCCAAATCAGAAAAAGTTGGGATGGTACATTAAATTAAAGGCTCTATGTACAAGTTTTTTTTACGAGAATTAGTAACTTTCTTTTGGCAATGTAAGAGCGCAAGGTAACGTAACTTATGAAATGTGACCTTTCCCCACTTTCTCCATTGACTATAACAGCCTGTGGACTGATTTATAAATAATATGTCAATATCCCACATTGCAGACGGGCCTGGCCCGGATCCAGTGTCAAGCCGGCACTGCTGGGCGACTGCTGGCATGACAGGTGGTATGCTAACCAGATATGGGCCAGGTCTGGCAATGAAGGCACCGTTTATGTGATGACATGCCACATGTGGGCCAGTTGTGTCTGCACTGGCCCTGTGCTGGCCAGCTCCAGCAAACCAAATCTGGGCCACAAAAGGGCCGTCATTCTTTCTGCATGTGGGCCAGAACTGGGCAGTGAAAGTGCATTATGTGGGCCAGAACTGGGCCAGACCAATTTTGCTATGTGGGATAAAGTGCTGCTAATATCCTGTCTAGTTCACTAACCGTTAGTATTATGATCCAGAAAATACATCTATGCTGAGATTGCTGAACCAGAAAGCTAGAAAAAGAGCGATTGATAAAGCCGGCTAGCTAGATCTTTAGATTAGGCAACGTCGGGGGAGATGAAGACTGCATTTCTTGGCTGTATTCGAAAGCATCTTCACAAAGGAACAGCCTGTGATCACATGGCAGCCCAAAAATGCAGCCTTTGAAGACTGCAGCCCAGTCTTTGAGTAACGGCCCTCTTTTCCAGATGGTGGTACAGGAATGGTCGATCAACAGGGCCATAACATCTGTGCATTTTCAATACCATCCCAGCTTTTTCCTAATTGGGGTTGTACTTTAATGCAACATATAATGTCTCGAA